>CM051243.1:132203911-132218911 GCA_027917425.1 Gastrophryne carolinensis | reverse complement strand
AAATATTACTTTAAAGAGACACTGGGGTTGGCTTCAGGAGCCCAAAAATTGGATGAATCACACCCTGAAGTTGGCAGAAGTTGGCAGCAGCAGCAGCAGCAGCCCAAATATTACTTTAAAGAGACCCTGGGGTTGGCCTCAGGAGCCCAAAAATTGGATGAATCACACCCTGGAGTTGGCGGCAGCAGCAGCAGCAGCAGCAGCAGGAGCCCAAACATTACTTTAAAGAGACACTGGGGTTGGCCTCAGGAGCCCAAAAATTGGATGAATCACACCCTGGAGTTGGCGGCAGCAGCAGCAGCAGCAGCAGCAGGAGCCCAAACATTACTTTAAAGAGACACTGGGGTTGGCCTCAGGAGCCCAAAAATTGGATGAATCACACCCTGGAGTTGCAAGCAGCAGCAGGAGCCCAAACATTACTTTAAACAGACCCTGGGGTTGGCTTCAGGAGCCCAAAAATTGGATGAATCACACCCTGGAGTTGGCAGAAGTTGGCAGCAGCAGCAGCAGCAGGAGCCCAAACATTACTTTAAAGAGACACTGGGGTTGGCTTCAGGAGCCCAAAAATTGGATGAATCACACCCTGGAGTTGGCAGCAGCAGCAGCAGCAGGAGCCCAAACATTACTTTAAAGAGACACTGGGGTTGGCTTCAGGAGCCCAAATATTGGATGAATCACACCCTGGAGTTGGCAGAAGTTGGCAGCAGCAGCAGCAGCAGCAGGAGCCCAAATATTACTTTAAAGAGACCCTGGGGTTGGCCTCAGGAGCCCAAAAATTGGATGAATCACACCCTGGAGTTGGCGGCAGCAGCAGCAGCAGCAGGAGCCCAAACATTACTTTAAAGAGACACTGGGGTTGGCCTCAGGAGCCCAAAAATTGGATGAATCACACCCTGGAGTTGCAAGCAGCAGCAGGAGCCCAAGCATTACTTTAAACAGACCCTGGGGTTGGCTTCAGGAGCCCAAAAATTGGATGAATCACACCCTGGAGTTGGCAGAAGTTGGCAGCAGCAGGAGCCCAAACATTACTTTAAAGAGACTCTGGGGTTGGCTTCAGGAGCCCAAAAATTGGATGAATCACACCCTGGAGTTGGCAGAAGTTGGCAGCAGCAGCAGCAGGAGCCCAAATATACACTGGAGTTGGCTTCAGGAGCCCAAAAATTGGATGATTCACACCCTGGAGTTGGCAGCAGCAGCAGGAGCCCAAATATTACTTTAAAGAGACACTGGGGTTGGCTTCAGGAGCCCAAAAATTGGATGAATCACACCCTGGAGTTGGCAGCAGCAGCAGCAGGAGCCCAAACAATACTTTAAAGAGACACTGGGGTTGGCTTCAGGAGCCCAAGAATTGGATGAATCACACCCTGAAGTTGTCAGCAGCAGCAGCAGGAGCCCAAATATTACTTTAAAGAGACACTGGAGTTGGCAGCAGGAGCCCAAAAATTGGATGAATCACACCCTGGAGTAGGCAGCAGCAGCAGCAGGAGCCCAAACATTACTTTAAAGAGACACTGGGGTTGGCTTCAGGAGCCCCAAAATTGGATGAATCACACCCTGGAGTTGGCAGCAGCAGCAGCAGGAGCCCAAACATTACTTTAAAGAGACACTGGAGTTGGCTTCAGGAGCCCAAAAATTGGATGAATCACACCCTGGAGTTGGCAGCAGCAGGAGCCCAAACATTACTTTAAAGAGACACTGGGGTTGGCAGCAGGAGCCCAAAAATTGGATGAATCACACCCTGGAGTTAGCAGCAGCAGCAGCAGTAGCCCTGATATTACTTTAAAGAGACACTGGAGTTGGCAGCAGGAGCCCAAAAATTGAATGAATCACACCCTGGAGTTGGCAGCAGCAGCAGGAGCCCAAACATTACTTTAAAGAGACACTGGGGTTGGCAGCAGGAGCCCAAAAATTGGATAAATCACACCCTGGAGTTAGCAGCAGCAGGAGCCCAAACATTACTTTAAAGAGACACTGGAGTTGGCAGCAGGAGCCCAAAAATTGGATGAATCACACCCTGGAGTTGGCAGCAGCAGCAGCAGCAGGAGCCCAAACATTACTTTAAAGAGACACTGGAGTTGGCAGCAGGAGCCCAAAAATTGGATGAATCACACCCTGGAGTTGGCAGCAGCAGCAGCAGGAGCCCAAACATTACTTTAAAGAGACACTGGGGTTGGCTTCAGGAGCCCAAAAATTGGATGAATCACACCCTGGAGTTGGCAGCAGCAGCAGCAGGAGCCCAAACATTACTTTAAAGAGACACTGGGGTTGGCTTCAGGAGCCCAAAAATTGGATGAATCACACCCTGGAGTTGGCAACAGCAGCAGCAGGAGCCCAAACATTACTTTAAAGAGACACTGGGGTTGGCAGCAGGAGCCCAAAAATTGGATGAATCACACCCTGGAGTTAGCAGCAGCAGGAGCCCAAACATTACTTTAAAGAGACACTGGAGTTGGCTTCAGGAGCCCAAAAATTGGATGAATCACACCCTGGAGTTGGCAGCAGCAGGAGCCCAAATATTACTTTAAAGAGACACTGGAGTTGGCAGCAGGAGCCCAAAAATTGGATGAATCACACCCTGGAGTTGGCAGCAGCAGCAGCCCAAACATTACTTTAAAGAGACACTGGGGTTGGCAGCAGGAGCACAAAAATTGGATGAATCACACCCTGGAGTTAGCAGCAGCAGGAGCCCAAACATTACTTTAAAGAGACACTGGAGTTGGCTTCAGGAGCCCAAAAATTGGATGAATCACACCCTGGAGTTGGCAGCAGCAGGAGCCCAAATATTACTTTAAAGAGACACTGGAGTTGGCAGCAGGAGCCCAAAAATTGGATGAATCACACCCTGGAGTTGGCAGCAGCAGCAGGAGCCCAAACATTACTTTAAAGAGACACTGGGGTTGGCTTCAGGAGCCCAAAAATTGGATGAATCACACCCTGGAGTTGGCAGCAGCAGCAGGAGCCCAAACATTACTTTAAAGAGACACTGGGGTTGGCTTCAGGAGCCCAAAAATTGGATGAATCACACCCTGGAGTTGGCAGCAGCAGCAGCAGGAGCCCAAACATTACTTTAAAGAGACACTGGGGTTGGCAGCAGGAGCCCAAAAATTGGATGAATCACACCCTGGAGTTGGCAGCAGCAGCAGCAGGAGCCCAAACATTACTTTAAAGAGACACTGGGGTTGGCTTCAGGAGCCCAAAAATTGGATGAATCACACCCTGGAGTTGGCAGCAGCAGCAGCAGCAGGAGCCCAAATATTACTTTAAAGAGACACTGGAGTTGGCAGCAGGAGCCCAAAAAATGGATGAATCACACCCTGGAGTTGGCTTCAGCAGCAGGAGCCCAAACATTACTTTAAACAGACACTGGGGTTGGCTTCAGGAGCCCAAAAATTGGATGAATCACACCCTGGAGTTGGCAGCAGCACCAGCAGGAGCCCAAATATTACTTTAAAGAGACACTGGAGTTGGCAGCAGGAGCCCAAAAATTGGATGAATCACACCCTGGAGTTGGCAGCAGCAGCAGCAGCAGGAGCCCAAACATTACTTTAAAGAGACACTGGGGTTGGCTTCAGGAGCCCCAAAATTGGATGAATCACACCCTGGAGCTGGCAGCAGCAGCAGGAGCCCAAACATTACTTTAAAGAGACACTGGGGTTGGCTTCAGGAGCCCAAAAATTGGATGAATCACACCCTGGATTTGGCAGCAGCAGCAGCAGCAGCAGGAGCCCAAACATTACTTTAAAGAGACACTGGGGTTGGCAGCAGGAGCCCAAAAATTGGATGAATCACACCCTGGAGTTAGCAGCAGCAGGAGCCCAAACATTACTTTAAAGAGACACTGTTGTTGGCTTCAGGAGCCCAAAAATTGGATGAATCACACCCTGGAGTTGGCAGCAGCAGGAGCCCAAACATTACTTTAAAAGACACTGGGGTTGGCTTCAGGAGCCCAAAAATTGGATGAATCACACCCTGGAGTTGGCAGCAGCTGCAGGAGCCCAAACATTAATTTAAAGAGACACTGGAGTTGGCTTCAGGAGCCCAAAAATTGGATGAATCACACCCTGGAGTTGGCAGCAGCAGGAGCCCAAACATTACTTTAAAAGACACTGGGGTTGGCTTCAGGAGCCCAAAAATTGGATGAATCACACCCTGGAGTTGGCAGCAGCAGCAGGAGCCCAAACATTACTTTAAAGAGACACTGGAGTTAGCTTCAGGAGCCCAAAAATTGGATGAATCACACCCTGGAGTTGGCAGCAGCAGCAGGAGTCCAAACATTACTTTAAAGAGACACTGTGGTTGGCTTCAGGAGCCCAAAAATTGGATGAATCACACCCTGGAGTTGGCAGCAGCAGCAGCAGGAGCCCAAACATTACTTTAAAGAGACACTGGAGTTGGCAGCAGGAGCCCAAAGATTGGATGAATCACACCCTGGAGTTGGCAGCAGCAGCAGGAGCCCAAACATTACTTTAAAGAGACACTGGGGTTGGCCTCAGGAGCCCAAAAATTGGATGAATCACACCCTGGAGTTGGCAGCAGCAGGAGCCCAAACATTAATTTAAAGAGACACTGGAGTTGGCTTCAGGAGCCCAAAAAATGGATGAATCACACCCTGGAGTTGGCAGCAGCAGCAGCAGCAGCCCAAACATTACTTTAAAGAGACACTGGAGTTGGCAGCAGGAGCCCAAAGATTGGATGAATCACACCCTGTAGTTGGCAGCAGCAGCAGCAGCAGGAGCCCAAACATTACTTTAAAGAGACACTGGGGTTGGCTTCAGGAGCCCAAGAATTGGATGAATCACACCCTGGAGTTGGCATCAGCAGGAGCCCAAAAATTAGCCTAAAGACATAAATATGTTTTGCACCATTTGGAAAGTGTAAAACGTGGCACCATGCTGAATCTAGTCGCATGCATCAGGCATTGGTGGGTGGAAATCCTGGCTGATCCATCCCTGATTCATTTTGACAAAGGTGAGTCTCTCCACATTTTTAGTTGACAGACGTAACTATGGCCCCCGCCGCACTAAACACCCGCTCAGATGGCACGCTACTTGCCGGGCAGGACAGCTTTTCCAGGGCAAACTCTGCTAGTTGCGGCCACAAATCAAGTTTGGCTGCCCAGAAGTCCAGCGGATCCTCAAGGTGTGTTGGCATGGTCATGTCAATGTATGACATGACCTGCTGGTTGAGGTCCTGCTCCAGGTCTTCCTGCTGCTCATGAGTAGCCTCACTATGCGGGTGTAGAAAGCTACTCATTAGCGACTGAAGACTGAGGCTGCTGCTGATGGAGCTGCTGCTGCTGCTCCTGCCAACCCCCCAGCAGCCATGGCAGTGGAAGGTGAGCGCAGAGGTCCCCTCGAGTCAGACCTGCGAGAGTATGGACCATGGCGCAGATAGGCATCGGCCAACTGCCTACGCAGAATGTCTTTGTAGTAGTTCAGTTTGTCCTCCCTCTCGGCGGGTTTAAAAAATGCCCCCATTTTGTGCCGGAAGCGAGGGTCCAATAAGGTGGACAGCCAGAAGTCATCCCGCTGGCAAATGGAAAAAACTCTGGGGTCACTACGCAAGCACGTGAGCATGCTTCTTGCCATTTGCGCAAGTGACTCGGATGGACTACCTGTCTCCATCTCCACTGCATACTGCCACGGTGTGTCCGGGTCCTCTGTCTCGCCTTCCTCAAAACCCTCTAGCTCCTCTGGCTGCTCCTGCTCCTCCTCTCCTGTCCGCTGACTAGATAAACCAGCCATTTCGCCAAGCCTAAACTGTGCTTCACTGTGCCCCTCCTCCTCCTCTTCCTCCTTCTCCTCCTCCAGTTCAGCTCCAACGGGGTTCATGTGGCCGTAAGATGTAGACGCCATGTCTCCAGTGCCCTGACCAGCCATGGTTTCCAACATGTTCTGTAGTACATGAAGCAGTGTAATCACGTCTTTCATCCCGTAATCCTGCCGGCTGACAAATAAAGTGGCTTCCTCAAAGGTGGTCAGGCAAGTGTCATGTATGAGCTGCCACTGGTTGACATTGAAGTTACACAGGAGAGTCCCCCTATCCACTTGGATCATCAGGAAATCCGTGATGGCTTTTCTCTGTTCATATAATCGGTCCAACATGTGAAGGGTATAATTCCAACGGGTGGAAACATCGCAAATCAGACTATGTTGGGGGATACCATTCTGACGCTGTAGCTCAAGAAGGGTGTGTTTGGCGGTGTATGAGTGGCTGAAGTGCATGCAAAGTTTCCTTGAAGTTGTTAGGATGTCTTGCATATGGTGGGAACACTTCAGAAACCGCTTGACAACCAGATTGAAGACGTGAGCCATGCAGGGGGCATGGGTCAGCCTTCCTTGGCGCAGCGCAGACAAAATGTTCTTCCCATTGTCGGTAACCATGATGCCCATTTTAAGTTTTCTTGGAGTAAGCCATGTTTGGATTTCCTGATGAATACATTTAAGCAGTTCCTCCCCTGTGTGACTACGTTCGCCAAGACAAACCATGTGAAGCACTGCATCAGGCATTGGTGGGTGGAAATCCTGGCTGATCCATCCCTGATTCATTTTGACAAAGGTGAGTCTCTCCACATTTTTAGTTGACAGACGTAACTATGGCCCCCGTCGCACTAAACACCCGCTCAGATGGCACGCTACTTGCCGGGCAGGACAGCTTTTCCAGGGCAAACTCTGCTAGTTGCGACCACAAATCAAGTTTGGCTGCCCAGAAGTCCAGCGGATCCTCAAGGTGTGTTGGCATGGTCATGTCAAGGTATGACATGACCTGCTGGTTGAGGTCCTGCTCCAGGTCTTCCTGCTGCTCATGAGTAGCCTCACTATGCGGGTGTAGAAAGCTACTCATTAGCGACTGAAGACTGAGGCTGCTGCTGATGGAGCTGCTGCTGCTGCTCCTGCCAACCCCCCCAGCAGCCATGGCAGTGGAAGGTGAGCGCAGAGGTCCCCTCAAGTCAGACCTGCGAGAGTATGGACCATGGCGCAGATAGGCATCGGCCAACTGCCTACGTAGAATGTCTTTGTAGTAGTTCAGTTTGTCCTCCCTCTCGGCGGGTTTAAAAAATGCCCCCATTTTGTGCCGGAAGCGAGGGTCCAATAAGGTGGACAGCCAGAAGTGATCCCGCCGGCAAATGGAAACAATTCTGGGGTCACTACGCAAGCACGTGAGCATGCTTCCTGCCATTTGCGCAAGTGACTCGGATGGACTACCTGTCTCCATCTCCACTGCATACTGCCACGGTGTGTCTGGGTCCTCTGTCTCGCCTTCCTCAAAACCCTCTAGCTCCTCTGGCTGCTCCTGCTCCTCCTCTCCTGTCCGCTGACTAGATAAACCAGCCATTTCGCCAAGCCTAAACTGTGCTTCACTGTGCCCCTCCTCTTCCTCCTTCTCCTCCTCCAGTTCAGCTCCAACGGGGTTCATGTGGCCGTAAGATGTAGACGCCATGTCTCCAGTGCCCTGACCAGCCATGGTTTCCAACATGTTCTGTAGTACATGAAGCAGTGTAATCACGTCGTTCATCCCGTAATCCTGCCGGCTGACAAATAAAGTGGCTTCCTCAAAGGTGGTCAGGCAGGTGTCACGTATGAGCTGCCACTGGTTGACATTGAAGTTACACAGGAGAGTCCCCCTATCCACTTGGATCATCAGGAAATCCGTGATGGCTTTTCTCTGTTCATATAATCGGTCCAACATGTGAAGGGTATAATTCCAACGGGTGGAAACATCGCAAATCAGACTATGTTAGGGGATACCATTCTGACGCTGTAGCTCAAGAAGGGTGTGTTTGGCGGTGTATGAGTGGCTGAAGTGCATGTTGCAAGTTGTTAGGATGTCTTGCATATGGGGGGAACACTTCAGAAACCGCTTGACAACCAGATTGAAGACGTGAGCCATGCAGGGGGCATGGGTCAGCCTTCCTTGGCGCAGCGCAGACAAAAAATGTTCTTCCCATTGTCGGTAACCATGATCCCCATTTTAAGTTTTCTTGGAGTAAGCCATGTTTGGATTTCCTGATGAATACATTTAAGCAGTTCCTCCTCTGTGTGACTCCGTTCGCCAAGACAAACCATGTGAAGCACTGCGTGACACCTCCGTGCCCTGCACACATGGTAGACTGGAGGGGCACTGAGACTACAGTGGAGGGTGAGGAGATGGCGGAGGATGAGGAGGCCGAGTCGCAAGGTGTCACAGGCCCAACGGGCAGGGATCGCCGAGGCCAAAGCGGCGTGAACTGTCCAAGTTGCTGCTGCAAAGGGACCACATTCACCCAGTGGGCCGTAAACAACATGTACTGTCCCTGACCGTAGTTACAGCTCCAGACGTCGGCGCTGCCATGCACTTTGCTACACACCGACAGGCTCAAGGACTGGCCTACCTTCTGTTCAACAAAAGTGTGCAGCGCTGGTACTGCCTTCTTGGCAGAGAAATGACAGCTTGGGACTCTCCACCTCGGCACAAGCCATCAGTTCTCTGAAAGGTGCAGAGTCCACCACCTGAAAAGGGAGCGACTGCAGCACCAGCAACTTGGACAGGAGCACATTCAGCTTCATTCAGGAGTGGGCGCATACTGCTGTCTCTTGGACATGGCTTTGCTGATGGATTGCTGGCGGGATGCATGACTTGGAGGAGGAGGAGGAGGAGCAGGAGCGACAGAGGATGGGTATGATGCACAGCTGCCTTCGGCTGAGGTGCTGGAGCCTTGGCTGGCAGAAATTGGGAGCGGCGTGCCACTTGGTGAGGAAGCAGACTGTACCACCCCTTGGGAGCCTCGGTTCTCCCAGGTCGCTTTATGGTGACGCATCATATGTTGATGCAGGGCCGTGGTGCCAACATTTGGGCCCTGGCCACGCTTCACCTTCTGCCTACATATCTTGCATGTGGCCATGTTACCCTCCTGCGGATGCTTCAGGAAAAACTGCCACACTGCCGAGTAGCTACTTTTCCCACCAACAGGCCTCACTGATTCGCTGCTATTGTCGCCAACTCCAGGAACCCCTGCCCCACTACCTCCCAATAAGGTAGCCTGCCGCGCAGCAGGTGCTCTACCCCGGCCCCGGCCCCGTTTGGCTCCAGGCTTTACAATTGTGCCCCCATGCTGACTGCCAACCATGCTACTAACACCTTGCTGCCTGAGCTGCTGACTCCGGGGCAACCTGCGCCCCTCTTCTCCTGATGATGACGATGAAGCCCCTTCATCACCTGGCTCCCAAGTGCGATCGGCTTCATCATCATCATCATCATCACCGAGTTGTGGCTGTACGTCACTGATGTTCTCGGTTTCCTCAACAGTGTCTGGCGCAGGAGCTGGAAATCTCGCAACACCCACGACACTGTCCACATCACTATTTGTCTGCCGAGCTAAAGAAGCCACCTCCATTTCATGGCTGGGCATTAGCTGCTGACTGTCCTCTATCTGATCGTCCTCCTCACTAAAGAGTGGAGCTGAACCCAAAGCATAGGATACGTCGCTGGGGGAGGGAAAGGCATAGGACAGAGGCAATGGGAGGACAGGGACTGCTCTCGGGGCATGCCAACTCAGGGTTGTGTCAGAGGAACCTACCGACCCTAGACTGGGGGTCTCAGACGTAACTTGTGATAATGTTGATGAGCAGATTAACCAATCTACCACGGCAGATGCGTTACTGGTGGAGACACGACCACTAGCAGATACTGGCAGATCAGGTCTCTCACCGTGACTCCTGCTGCCACTCGCCCCTAGTCTGCTGCAACCTCTGCCTGCTGAATCTTGGCCTCTGCCACTCCTCTTTGAACATCCTGGCACTTGTCTGCCTGACATTTTTATGTATTTGCTTATTTAGTATAAACAGATAGGGTGCAAGGTGCAGCTTTGGGGTGCCCTGCGGCCTGGTTAATTGAAAGCAGTCAAAAAGGAAGTGCAAACTGAAGTACCTTAATAAAGCAGCTGATGCTGATCAACTCTTATGTTGTATAACAGATAGGGTTCAAGGTGCAGCTTTGGGGTGCCCTGCGGCCTGGTTTATTGAAAGAAGTCAAAAACAAGTGCAAACTAAAGTAGCTTAATAAAGCAGCTGATGCTGATCAACGCTTATGTTGTATAACAGATAGGGTTCAAGGTGCAGCTTTGGGGTGCCCTGCGGCCTGGTTTATTAAAAGCAGTCAAAAACAAGTGCAAACAGAAGTAGCTTAATAAAGCAGCTGATGCTGATCAACGCTTATGTTGTATAACAGATAGGGTGCAAGGTGCAGCTTTGGGGTGCCCTGCGGCCTGGTTTATTGAAAGAAGTCAAAAACAAGTGCAAACTGAAGTACCTTAATAAAGCAGCTGATGCTGATCAACGCTTATGTTGTATAACAGATAGGGTTCAAGGTGCAGCTTTGGGGTGCCCTGCGGCCTGGTTTATTAAAAGCAGTCAAAAACAAGTGCAAACTAAAGTAGCTTAATAAAGCAGCTGATGCTGATCAACGCTTATGTTGTATAACAGATAGGGTGCAAGGTGCAGCTTTGGGGTGCCCTGTGGCCTGGTTTATTGAAAGAAGTCAAAAAGGAAGTGCAAACTGAAGTACCTTAATAAAGCAGCTGATGCTGATCAACTCTTATGTTGTATAACAGATAGGGTTCAAGGTGCAGCTTTGGGGTGCCCTGCGGCCTGGTTTATTGAAAGAAGTCAAAAACAAGTGCAAACTGAAGTAGCTTAATAAAGCAGCTGATGCTGATCAACGCTTATGTTGTATCACAGATAGGGTGCAAGGTGCAGCTTTGGGGTGCCCTGGGCCCTGGTGTAATGACAGCAGTCAGAAACCAATACAAAATTAAATAACTTAGTACAGCTGAGGCTGAAACACGCTTATTTTGTATAACAGATCGGGTGCTAGCTGCAAGTTTGGGATACCCTGGGCCCTGGTGTAAAGACAGCAGTCAGAAACCAATGCAAAATTAAATAACTTAGTACAGCTGAGGCTGAAACACGCTTATTTAGTATAACAGACGGGGTGCTCGGTGCAATTTTGGCATACCCCAGGCACAGGTTTAATGTCAGCAGACAGAAAGCAATGCAAAATGAAATAACTTAGTACAGCTCAGGCTGAAGCACGCTTATTTAGTATAACAGATGGGGTGCTCTGTGCAATTTTGGGATACACCAGGCGCAGGTTTAATGTCAGCAGACAGAAAGCAATGCAAAATTAAATAACTTAGTACAGCTCAGGCTGAAGCACGCTTATTTTGTATAACAGATGGGGTGCTAGGTGCAATTTTGGGATACCCAAGGCACAGGTTTAATGTCAGCAGACAGAAAGCAATGCAAAATTAAATAACTTAGTACAGCTCAGGCTGAAGCACGCTTATTTAGTATAACAGACGGGGTGCTCGGTGCAGTTTTGTGATACCCCAGGCACAGGTTTAATGTCAGCAGACAGAAAGCAATGCAAAATTAAATAACTTAGTACAGCTCAGGCTGAAGCACGCTTGATTAGTATAACAGACGGGGTGCTCGGTGCAATTTTGGGATACCCCAGGCACAGGTTTAATGTCAGCAGGCAGAAAGCAATGCAAAATAAATAACTTAGTACAGCTAAGGCTGAAGCACGCTTATTTTGTATAACAGATGGGGTGCTCGGTGCAATTTTGGGATACCCCAGGCACAGGTTTAATGTCAGCAGACAGGAAGCAATGCAAAATTAAATAACTTAGTACAGCTCAGGCTGCAGCACGCTTGATTAGTATAACAGACGGGGTGCTCGGTGCAATTTTGGGATACCCCAGGCACAGGTTTAATGTCAGCAGGCAGAAAGCAATGCAAAATTAAACAACTTAGTACAGCTCAGGCTGAAGCACGCTTATTTTGTATAACAGATGGGGTGCTAGGTGCAATTTTGGGATACCCAAGGCACAGGTTTAATGTCAGCAGACAGAAAGCAATGCAAAATTAAATAACTTAGTACAGCTCAGGCTGAAGCACGCTTATTTAGTATAACAGACGGGGTGCTCGGTGCAGTTTTGGGATACCCCAGGCACAGGTTTAATGTCAGCAGACAGAAAGCAATGCAAAATTAAATAACTTAGTACAGCTCAGGCTGAAGCACACATGATTAGTATAACAGACGGGGTGCTCGGTGCAATTTTGGGATACCCCAGGCACAGGTTTAATGTCAGCAGAAAGGAAGCAATGCAAAATTAAATAACTTAGTACAGCTCAGGCTGAAACACGCTTATTTAGTATAACAGATGGGGTGCTCGGTGCAATTTTGGGATACCCCAGGCACAGGTTTAATGTCAGCAGACAGAAAGCAATGCAAAATTAAATAACTTAGTACAGCTCAGGCTGAAGCACGCTTATTTTGTATAACAGATGGGGTGCTAGGTGCAATTTTGGGATACCCAAGGCACAGGTTTAATGTCAGCAGACAGAAAGCAATGCAAAATTTAATAACTTAGTACAGCTCAGGCTGAAGCACGCTTATTTAGTGTAACAGACGGGGTGCTCGGTGCAGTTTTGGGATACCCCAGGCACAGGTTTAATGCCAGCAGACAGAAAGCAATGCAAAATTAAATAACTTAGTACAGCTCAGGTGAAGCACGCTTATTTTGTATAACAGATGGGGTGCTAGGTGCAATTTTGGGATACCCCAGGCACAGGTTTAATGTCAGCAGACAGAAATCAATGCAAAATTAAATAACTTTGTACAGCTCAGGCTGAAACACGCTTATTTATTATAACAGATGGGGTGCTCGGTGCAATTTTGGGATACCCCAGGCACAGGTTTAATGTCAGCAGACAGAAAGCAATGCAAAATTAAATAACTTAGTACAGCTCAGGTGAAGCACGCTTATTTCGTATAACAGATGGGGTGCTAGGTGCAATTTTGGGATACCCCAGGCACAGGTTTAATGTCAGCAGACAGAAAACAATGCAAAATTAAATAACTTAGTACAGCTCAGGCTGAAACATGCTTATTTAGTATAACAGATGGGGTGCTCGGTGCAATTTTGGGATACCCCAGGCACAGGTTTAATGTCAGCAGACAGAAAGCAATGCAAAATTAAATAACTTAGTACAGCTCAGGCTGAAGCACGCTTATTTTGTATAACAGATGGGGTGCTAGGTGCAATTTTGGGATATCCCAGGCACAGGTTTAATGTCAGCAGACAGAAAGCAATGCAAAATAAATAACTTAGTACAGCTCAGGCTGAAACACGCTTATTTAGTATAACAGATGGGGTGCTCGGTGCAATTTTGGGATACCCCAGGCACAGGTTTAATGTCAGCAGACAGAAAGCAATGCAAAATTAAACAACTTAGTACAGCTCAGGCTGAAACACGCTTATTTAGTATAACAGATGGGGTGCTCGGTGCAATTTTGGGATACCCCAGGCACAGGTTTAATGCCAGCAGACAGAAAGCAATGCAAAATTAAATAACTTAGTACAGCTCAGGCTGAAACACGCTTATTTAGTATAACAGACGGGGTGCTAGGTGCAAATTTGGGATACCCCAGGCACAGGTTTAATGTCAGCAGACAGAAAGCAATGCAAAATTAAATAACTTAGTACAGCTCAGGCTGAAACACGCTTATTTAGTATAACAGATGGGGTGTTCGGTGCAACTTTGGGATACCCCAGGCACAGGTTTAATGCCAGCAGACAGAAAGCAATGCAAAATTAAATAACTTAGTACAGCTCAGGCTGAAACACGCTTATTTAGTATAACAGATGGGGTGTTCGGTGCAACTTTGGGATACCCCAGGCACAGGTTTAATGCCAGCAGACAGAAAGCAATGCAAAATTAAATAACTTAGTACAGCTCAGGCTGAAACACGCTTATTTAGTATAACAGACGGGGTGCTAGGTGCAAATTTGGGATACCCCAGGCACAAGTTTAATGTCAGCAGACAGAAAGCAATGCAAAATTAAATAACTTAGTACAGCTCAGGCTGAAGCATGCTTATTTTGTATAACAGATGGGGTGCTCGGTGCAATTTTGGGATACCCCAGGCACAGGTTTAATGTCAGCAGACAGAAAGCAATGCAAAATTAAATAACTTAGTACAGCTCAGGCTGAAACACGCTTATTTAGTATAACAGACGGGGTGCTAGGTGCAAATTTGGGATACCCCAGGCACAGGTTTAATGTCAGCAGACAGAAAGCAATGCAAAATTAAATAACTTAGTACAGCTCAGGCTGAAGCACGCTTATTTAGTATAACAGACGGGGTGCTCGGTGCAATTTTGGGATACCCCAGACACAGGTTTAATGTCAGCAGACAGAAAGCAATGCAAAATTAAAGAACTTAGTACAGCTCAGGCTGAAGCACGCTTATTTAGTATAACAGATGGGGTGCTCGGTGCAGGTGTGGGATTTGGTTTAAAAGATAGGGTCACCTGCTGAAATGGAATTCCCATGTGGGCTGGGGTTTGTACAGCAGACAAACAAAATTAAACTAATCGAGATATAATAAATGTTAAATGTGCCACTGCCAACATGGTATGCACAGTGGCCAGGAATTTAAAGCTGATCTGGCAAATGAATTGAAATGAAAATAAAAAAAGCTTTCTTTCCCTGTCACTTGCTCTGCTGTCCCTGCCTCCGATTTTTAACTATCTTTCCCTATCTTTCCCTGGCTCTCCCTGGAACTCTGTGGGTCCCTGTGGGTCTTCTCTCCATACCTATCTCTAACTCTGTCCCTGTCTGTAAGGAGCTGTGCTCTGGCCGCAATAGAACGCTGAAATGCTCACAAGCAAGATGGCCGCCGCTTTATATAGTGCTGTGACATCACCGGGCTTCCTGGCTGCTGATAGGCTACATGTGAGTGTCCCATCATACCTTGCCCCAGGGTACATGTCTGGACATGTGCCGTCCACCATCTTAGAATGCCTGTCATTGAAATGAATGGAGCTGAAAGGAAAACTTCGATCGATCGAATCGCGGGGAAATTCGGATTCGTTCAGAATCGAATTTTTCATGAAATTCGGAACGAATCCGGGTTCGTCCGGATCGATTCGCTCATCTCTAATATATATATATA